>JAQFVV010012445.1:1576342-1623924 GCA_028023455.1 Epiperipatus broadwayi | reverse complement strand
GAGGAGAGCAGAATATATATATATATTGTATCCTTGCCAAAAGAAAAAAACTACTGAAGAAAAGAATCCAGCTAACTAGGATATAACTATAATGAACTGCAATTGGGTTACATAAACAATGACTATTAAAAATAATATTGTTCTGACAAGCTCAAGATACATTACTAAAATACACTATTTAATAAAAACAATATTTTCCTACAACTAAATAGCAGAAAACTTATTAAAGTAGAATATAATAAACTTGGGTCACCATGAATGATTACGGTTTCAACTAGAATATTGGATTTACTCATTTCAAAGATAAATATAACTTATAAACTTGCTAAATATTTTAAATAAAATATAGTTCTATCAAAATAACAAATATAATTATAAAACTCTTAACATGAGACATTCAGTAAGGTACATTGCTTAAACATTGAGAATACTTTCCTATGGATACACTCCCCAATGCCATAAGAATATTACCCCACTAAATTCACATAGCAAAGCTACCATTTAACACTCTTATATCTTTAGACACACACATATAATAATCCTAAAATATGTTTTATACATTTATTACAGATATAACAATGAATTACTTAATAATCCTTTAATAAAAATACTAATTAGACACTTAATATTAACTAATAATTTCTTACTTATCATTTTTTAATAGAAATTTACAATTTTCCTCCAATAATAATAATAATAATAATAATAATAATAATAATAATAATAATAATAATAATAATAATAATAATAATAATAATAATAATAATAATAATAATAATAATAATAATAATAATAATAATAATAATAATAATAATAATAATAATAATAATAATAATAATAATAATAATAATAATAATAATAATAATAATAATAATAATAATAATAATAATAATAATAATAATAATAATAATAATAATAATAATAATAATAATAATAATAATAATAATAATAATAATAATAATAATAATAATAATAATAATAATAATAATAATAATAATAATAATAATAATAATAATAATAATAATAATAATAATAATAATAATAATAATCATGATCATCATCTCAGGTTCATTTCTAACAAGCTACTAACAAAATGAATGAATTAATTAACACTCTGTAGTTAATTATGATGTGGGATTTTACATGATATCTAACTACTCTTTCAAAATAATAATAACAATAAACACCTAAGATAACTTAATCACTCTCAACATTAAATCTACTTAATAATTAAAATTTAGCAATAAAACATAAATAATATAATAAAATTTTAAGTAAAACATTGTACAATCTCTCATTGTTTAATGTGGCATTCTTAAAAATATAATCTATTTGAATATCATTGCAATATCAAGTGTATCTCTCATTGATGTTGTATCAGTTTAAAAATAATTATCAATGATCATATCTTCTATGAGGATGATAATGGTGATGATGATGATGATGATGATGATGATAATAATAATAATAATAATAATAATAATAATAATAATAATAATAATAATAATATACTTTGTTACTCAATCAAATATAATAGAAATAATATCTAAGTAATTTTTAGAGATCATATGCTAAATAAGCAATATTTCAAATTATTAATTTTCTGTGGATAATGTATGTAGAATGAAAAATCAAATAAGCAACATACAGATAATTCATAACTCGATTAGAATATGGTTTAAAACAGTTAAAAAATTTATCTATGAATTAACAATATCATACTATTACAATATAACAACAACATAATATATAAAAAAAAAATATTTACAAAGCAAAATAAGAATTGACATTATTTTACATCAAAAAAAATATTTACAGTAAATCTTACCAATAAATACAAGAAATAAAATAAGACAGCTTTCACTCCAGCCATTTCAAATAAAATAAAAACTTAAAACAGTAATGACAATATATTTTCCTCATTTGGTAAAAATAGCATTCTATTATATTGTGTTGAGAACAGTCACAATAAATTTCACAATTTCTAAGAAACTTAATACTACACATAAACTATTATAAAATATATTTCTTATGATGTAGTGCATCAGTATTAATTTATATTCAAAATATGCTTATTAAAATTCAACAAAATATTTCAAATAAAAAATTATTAAAGATTTTCTTTACAGTTTAACAAAATATCATCCTGATATTTGAATATCAGAAAATTGTAAAATAAAATATGAATACCTCCCTCTATAAAAATTAATTATTTATGCAAAACATTTAAGAGATAATTTTATAAATGTTTGAATTATTTATAATAAAATTTAAAGAACTATCCATAAATTATATTCTTTGATATGTGTATTTCTTTGTTTTTATACTCTTATATTCATCATATCATCCAAAATTATTTTCACTGTTTTAACACTCATTCCACTTTAAATACACATCTGTTTGAATTAAGTGATCTCTACAATCATTCCTCTCTTATATTATATACTATGCCAATTATCAAGCATCTTAACATAATTTGTGAAAGAGATTTCTATATACTTCATCTTGCCTTCTCACAAAATTATCAACCTCAAACAGTTTAGCCATTATTTTACCAACTTATAAAACTATCCTCTATGATGATTCCTGTTGTGATAGATAACAATTAAAGTGTAATGTATGGAATAATAACAAGGATGACTCAAACGAGTAGGATAATATCATCATGGATATAGTGTAAAATCATAATAATAGATCTGTATTCATCAGGCACCTAAGATTCAAGTCATGGCTCTATTATAATACTTATTGATGATAAGGAAATGCAACTATGCATGAAAAATGATATACAGTCCTACGTTATTTGTATATTTTAAGTATGAAAATGTAATTTATATACAACAGAATTCAACATATCTCTCACATCTAGGACTTCATATGAATATTACTCTCCTGACTACCATCCTATCTCTTCCACACAAAACTCATTTAAAATTGTAAAATATACAAACCACATTCTAAAATATTTTTCAAAACAACAATATTAAAGAAACATCAAAGATCTAAATTCATGTCAAGATTTTTTTTTCTTTTTTTAAGTTTTCAAGCACAAATGATCTTGATAAGAAAACATACAGAAGTACTATACATTTATTTATTTGTCATTATATAATTTAGAGATCAATATATTCAACCATTCATATTAAATAAATATTTTAAATATCCTTGGAAGTTTCAAAACATTCATTTGCATTCATCAATTCTTTTATAAAAATACACACAATGATAATTTGATCAACAGTTCATTAACTTGTTTAATATTAAATTCAAGCATTATGAAATACTAAAATCAAAATTATCTAGCAAAATCTAATATGAATAATAAAAAAAATATTAATGACCTCAACAATTCTTACAGCCATCTGCTTCTTCAACCATACATTCAGAAAAATCAATTATGATTGTAATATACTTTATTCAGAAAATTACTTTCTGAATACCCATTTTTATTTAACATACTACTACTAATAAAAATTAATCTATTTTAAGATTAAATTTAAAATATAATAACAACAGGTTACTTTAAAAAGAAAAATTGTAATAACCTAAATATTAATGTTAGAAAAGGAAAATGATAAAGTTTTAAAGTTATAAAAAGTTTTTTTTCTCCTGATCATAAACTGAATGCTTGTGAGGAATCTTTCCCTGTTGCCTAGTTACAAGTGGAAAGCTTTGTGCACAGTCATACTACTGTTCCAATGCTATTTGAAGAAATGTAGAAGTAATTTTATAATAAGGAATAAATGCAAGAAGAATATTAACCATTCCAAAAAGATAACATGTTTATTTCAGTCCTTTCTGAAAATTTTATATGGGCATGTAATATTTTAGTAGAATAATAGCTCAAGGATCTATTCTCTGTTAAAGTATTTGCTTTTCCTAAGTACATACTTTCCATTAATTTTGGCCATTGTATATAGCAGATATATTGCAATAAATATAATATAAGTAATATTTGTATTTTTCATTGGTCAAGAACATTAATAAAAACATTGTATAATATAAATTATTTGTTTAATATATTTATCAGCAGACATGTAGTTTATTAATTAAAATAAATATTTCTTTCTTTAAAAGATTTATGATTTTTAATCCTTTTAAACGTATATTTTTTCATTATATATTTTTCCAGGTAAAGGACAGCTATATCATTCTAAGCATTTATTAACTGATATAATTTTAATATTTTTAAAAAAATGTATTACGAGTTATATATTCCAGATAAATTATTTTAGTGTATATAGCTTATTTATTGATTTCATCAATAACAAGTATACATTAACAAGTCATTTTATAAGTATAAAAGACATTCAAAATTCAATTTCTTCAATCTATCTTTAATTATATCATTTTTAAAACATATGTCCATTTAAATTCCTTTAAAGACAAATTAAATGTAAATTCTTATTATCAATTATATAACAAACAGTCATTCTGTCATACCATAAAACATATTTATGTTCAGTTTTAAAACTTTGATGCAGAGACTTAACTTTCTTTCAAATTTAATACTATGATAATGATTTTTAATAAATATTCAATTTCTCTTAATTAACTTTAATAGATTAATTTCATTGTAATATGATAAAGTTATTGCAAATAAATGTTCATCACCAGACAAAATATTCATAAAAATTTCAATGTTCTTACATAAATCTTCTCTGGTCTTGTTGTAGTATATTCCTTGACATTTGGTGTTCATTGCCTTAATAGTTAAGTAACTATTATCATGTTCCATAAAATTATTTCAGTACTAAGCTAAGTTTTAAAAAGAACAGTCTGAGAGAGAAATTTGGTGTTTTAGTGAACCATGATTTAAATAGTTATTCCAATTATATTTTTAAAACACTTCTAAATAAAAATAATAATAATTTAAAAGTAATTACTACTGTTAAAATATAAAAAAATAATAGTTATAAATTTCAAACTAAATTTGTCTTAATCTAAATCTGAATCCCTTAATTTGAAAATTATTGAATTACTATCTAGATTGGCTTCAACCTCTGTTTTTATACTGACCTTAATCCAATGATTTCATTTGTCTATATTACTTGTAAAATTTGGCTAATTTACATAACTACATTAATATCATTTTTAAAATTAAGTTTTTAAATTATAAGTCATCAATATTAAATATTCTCAAATTATTTAACACTTTAAATATTAAATATTTTTACCTAAAAGAAAACTAAACATCCCTGTTAAAACAATTTTAAATGTTTTAATGAACTGAAATTGACTTAAAATAATATATTACACTTAAATAAAATCAGAATTTTAGTTATCACTTTGCTAATATTATCTCTAGACTTAATATTTGGTACACTTTATTATGTATCAAATTTTTGTTAATAAGCTAAAATTAAAGTTTTCTTTCCCTAGCTTTTGAAAGTTCACATATTTACATTTTTAATCATATGATACTTTCAGCACATTCTAAACTAATATTAAATTAACTTCTCATTTAAATAATATTTTAAACAACAATAATTATTTTAAATCTATAATATAAAATATTTACCACTATAATTAAGCTCTTCTACCATTATAGTGTCATTAAAATATAAGAAATCAAAATTGATACTATATTTTAAACAACATAATGTGCCATTTTATTATTTAATTCATCCCAAAATGAGTTCAAACTATCTAATATATCTTTATAAGCTCCTATCTACTGAGTTGAACTTTTACTATCTATAACATTAAAATTATATGCTACAAAATAACCTAAATTTAATTTTTTTTAATATAGCTACTTTTCCAACCCTACTTTAACAATCTATACCAATAGTAAAAGGGTACTATATATATAAATGTAAAATACAGTACCCGATATAAAATATTATATATATATATAAATTAACGGTAAATGCAATATTATAGTTTAAATTCTTTTGTAGTGCTTTTGATTACATGGTAATCCTTGTCAGCTTTAATTTAATTTCAAATTTTTAAACTTAATGTTACATATATTTCCAAAGCTGTGTATGGCCGTATTCACAACTTGCCTATTAATAGCATCATTCTTATATTTATCAATTAATATTGCATCTTTAATATTCCTCTTTTTATGATTTTTTCTTCCATTAATATTTTTATTTCATTACTATTAAATGTAAACTTATAATTGCAAGTTTTTTCATGGTCAAAGAATACTGAAGCTGTATTAAATTGACTATTTACATTATTTTTAATTCGGTTTTATAATAATTGATGCTCCTTCAATCTTTTTTCCACAGAACATCTCGATTCACCAATGTAAAATTTCTGACATCCACATGAAATTGGATTAAGAAATTTGATAAGGAAATTGACTTTTTGTATAATTGTTATTATCCAAATAGTTATGGTGATGATAATTACAATAATTTAACAGATGAAAAAATTAGTTTTACACAAAAATATGTATTACAATATGGTTCAAAATATGTAGAAAGTGTATGGAAAGTTTAAAATATGGAATTGATTGCTTCTGTGCAGAACAGTTTTGATGATAATATGAATTTACAAGATTGTAGTTCAGATTTCATGTTGATCTCAGAAATTTTACTTCGGTGAATCGAGATGTTCTGTGAAAAAAAGATTGAAGGAGCATCAATTATTATATAACCAAATTAAAAATAATGTAAATAGTCAATTTAATACAGTTTCGGTATTCTTTGACCATGAAAAAACTTGTAATTATAAGTTTATATTTAATAGTAATGAAATAAAAATATTAATGGAAGAAAGAAATCATAAAAAAAGAAAAATTAAAGAGGCAATATTAATTGTTAAATATAAGAATGCTGCTATTAATAGGCAAGTTATGAATATAACCATACACAGCTTATGGAAATATACTTAACATTAAGCTTGAAAATTTGAAATTCAGTTAAAGCTGACAAGGATTACCACGTAATCTAAAGCGCTACAAAAAAATTTAAACTATAATATTGTATATATATATATATATATATATATATATATATATATATATATATATATATATATATATATATATATATATATATATATATATATATATGCAAGGGTCGAATATTTACAATATAAAGTTCATCACAAGACTTTTTCACCCATAAACATTTAACAAATTATTTTTTATTTTATTATCTCAAGTTAAAACTAATGTTTTTACAAAACACAATTATAACTATTACATAATATGTTTTACTCAAATGAGAATTATTCTAATAGACCTTATTTTTTTAACAATCTATAGGAGTCTACCTTATTTATTTTTTCTTTTAAACTTTTTATAAAGATATCAATATGAATCTAACCCAATCATTTTTATGCTTATTATGTCAATGTATTTCTTTTATTGTAAAGTACTAAAAGCTTTTAAATATATATTATGAGTCAAAAATTTATTCAATAATTTTTTAAAAAAATATATTTTATTTAAATATATATAATATTAAGCACATCAATTTAATTCATAATTGATAGCTTATTTGAATAAAAATAGTATTCATATAATCAATTTATTAGCCATAATTATATTAATTTAAATATAAAGATATAAAAAAAATGGTTTTAAATTTTAGAATTTATTTTTACTTTTTTTTAATATCAATAATGTAGTTCACAAATTTTTAAATGTACGTTATCATACATTTTTATTAAATTAAATAAAAAAACAGATAAAGTTTTAAACTTTATATGTGAAATTGTAATCTTAAATTCAATACCAAATATATTCTAGAATATATATATATCTTAAATTCATTTTTATAATTCTTTTATTAATTAATTTTCTCACTAAAATAATTTTATATTATGAAGAAAATAATTCAAACTTTTTATAACCTATTTTTATAAGTTACTCATCTTAATTCTATCTGATCATTTTAAAGATGAACTATAAATTCATTCATATATTTATATTTTGTTTAGATTTTTGTGGGTTTTTTTTTTCTGTAAATACAATTTTGGAATAATTTATAATTAAAGAAACACATGTCTTATACTAATAGTTTTGGTTAAATCATTAGAATTAACATTTTATATATATATATATATATTGTGCCATGACATTTTGCACTGTCAGTATTTTTTTTTTACAAAAAAATTACAAAATAAGATGACCGAATGAGGGTGGCACTAGGTATATAACCTAGCACCAGATTGTGAAAACATGTTCGACAATCATGATTATTTATTTATTTATGAACGGCAATCACCCAATGCAATTTTAAAACATAATCTGAGTTGGACTTAAATGCTATAAAAGGACTTAAATAATGATTAAATTAAAACAATTAAATTGTTTATATCCAAAGTTCAAATTAGATTTAGGAAACAAATACTAATCTTTATTAGACATTTATATAATTTTCTTACGGTTATGATTTGTTTTTATCATTTATTTTATATTGTGTAATAAAGTAATTGTTAATTTTTAATATTTCTCTTTTTACATAAGTAAAGAAACATTGTCACAGCAAAATAGAATTAAAATTTATTGATACAAAATGTTTTACAACGTAAACATTGATTTACATAGTATAATATGAAGATCTAAAATGATACATTGTATTTTTTGCCCATAGTGTTTCCAAAGATTGATCAACTTGTGAAAACTCTAAGCATTAGTTCATGAGATGATTAATTATTAAAAGTAAACCTAGGTTACAATTAGGAATTCATTTGTTAAACCTAGCATTCAAATATGAATGGCATTTTAGGAGTACAAGAAAAAATTCAATTTACAGTGAATAAGTTGAGGAATAGAAAACACTTGAGATAGTATAGAATATGGGCTAAGTCAATCTAGAGTTCTCTTCTCCAAAATGGCCTTGAATATCCCCAGAATAGAGCAATCCAGTATACTTTGGAAGACTTATGGAGAACAAGGAAAAAAATGAAGCTTTAAAATGTCTCTGCTGAAAACCATTCTAATCCACACGAAACACCATATGAACAGTGAAGGGTCAATCCTATCAATAACAACAATGGAAATAATAGAAACAAATAAGGCAAATTACTTACAATTAAAACCATTAGGCCAAACTGCAGCTTACTTTACAATAATACATGGATAAAATCATTTGTAGGAACAACACTAAAAAACTGCTAAATATAACATTATTTCTATTTTTCTATGAATGAGAAAATCAATGTCAGAAAGATTCTCACAGCACCCTGATCCCAGCTCTCATACTCAATAAAACTAGGATTTAGGCTGCTGGTCCCCTCCCAACAATCAGACTCTCTCATTCGGTCAGCATAACTGTATAAAATGAAGAATTTTTATTAAAAGGCAAAGTCACAGTAAAAATCTTTTGAAATTTCAATGGCTGCCATATAATTTACACAGCGTTTTTTATAAAGGTTGAAATTATTCTTACTTGTGATAACATGTTGGCATAACTTGTGATTGAAAAGTACGTTAAGAAACTCCTCTTTTAAATAGGAATAGTTTTTGAGAAAATTAAATCTTCAAACTAAGACAAAAGAAACTAAACTAGGGAGCCAGAAACAGAGTCAACT
This sequence comes from Epiperipatus broadwayi, assembly GCA_028023455.1. NCBI lineage: Eukaryota > Metazoa > Onychophora > Udeonychophora > Euonychophora > Peripatidae > Epiperipatus > Epiperipatus broadwayi. The sequence continues at coordinate 1,614,426 of JAQFVV010012445.1, read as the reverse complement.
GGAGTCCTTGGTTCCCTCTAGTGGACTAAAAAATAAATATCATATTTGAGATATTAGAATGCACATAAAAATATCTGAATTAAATGCATCATTATTATATTAATGCTATCTGAAATATAAAGTATTGGGTAAGATGATGTACTTAAAATTCCTTTTACGTTATCGTATCCTACAATATATAAACACACTTAATATCTATGCATTTACTTTCTTACTTTATAATACCCTGATAATATATTTAAAATTGCAAGTCTTAGTTTAAAAATAAAGAATGAGTTATTATTATAGTAAGAAATAATATATTTGCAAAGATTTTTATTAATAAAATAGAATAAGAATAAGAGTAGACATATTATTGAATAACTCTGAAAAATTTATTTATTATTTTATTGAATGTAAATATATTATCAAAATGCAGAATAGTTTTAGCTTATGTGGAAGTATATAAAAGATTGTATGTATTGCAAGTCAAGTTAAAGATAGTAGACGCACATCTGCAATATCGATAGCGATCTCAATCAAGAATGCAAGATCTCGATGGGCTTTCTCCACATTATTGCCCACACTGCTTCTCAACCGAGATTTTAACAGGCTCTTCTTTTCAGTATGGCTTCAAGTTTGGTGCAACAACATTCAGGTTCAATAACGATTATTATAAATTTAAGTTTCATCAATAATTAAGTTTGGCTATAAACGGTCATATAATTTTTTTTTTGATTTTATCAAATCAGAATTTGTAAAAATAAATTGCAGATAGCAAATGATGTATTAAAGCAATGAATCCATAAATAATTTAATGAGTTGTAAATCTTAATATTTTTTTTGTATAACCTTGACGATGTTAACTGTTGTAATTCATACAAAGATGAAGCAATTTATTTATATATTTTTTACGATCAAACTTAAAAAAATATTAGTGTTGATCTATTGATATATGAAGAAACTACATTACAAAAATAAATGAGTAAAACATAGTAATGATAGTGATGGTTTGTTTTAAAATTATTTTGTTGCTGTATTTGGAACTTTGATATTTTCTTCGGAGCAGATGAGAGGAGTCCAGATTGCCAGGAGGAAAATGCCTAGCTAATTTATATGTAATAATAAAATTTGACATGTTAGTCTTTTATTGATCCCTTATTAATAGAAAATGTATATATATTATATTACTAATATTGGTTTTCAAAATGGAAAATACTAGTGGGACTGAAAATGTATCCTCAATTGATTTTAAGCAGCAACTATTTTCAATATTCAGAAAAATGCAAGAAACCATTATTACATATCAAAAAGAAACAAAAGTCGATTTAATTAGTATGTGAGAGAATTTAATTAGTAAAATAAATAAATCTCAGAATGAGATGTAAAAGATAAGAGCTGGTAGAGAATTTTATTAAATCTCAAAAAGAAATCTTATAAGAAAATGCTAAATAATATATTTAGTTAAATAAAGGATTCTAAAAAAAAAGAGATATTATTAAAATTAACGAGAAACAAGAGTCACACCTGATTAATCTAGAAAAATTGAGTGAAAAGAATAAAAAATTTTGAAGTCAACTGTAGAATAGATAACGGGATCCTGATCAAAAGTTTGAAGACATTTAATTTAAATGGTCATAAATAGGGGACTAATGTTGAATTTGGTATTTTAGATGGGAAACTAGGTGAAACGGATAATCAATATATTAAATAAATTAAAGTGTAATTTATTTGAAATATGATAAACAATATATTCTTGTGAGTAGTTTATTCTGCTGAAGCTATATAAAGTATGATCCTGACATTTTATTGAACAATGACTAATAAAGCAATTTCAATTTTTTTTATTCCAGATATTTATAAATTTCAGTGTTACAAATAACATTGTAAATATGTCATAACCGCATCTTTAATTTTTGTCAAAATAAAACACCCTAATCACTTTGCAAACGTATTATCATTTTTTTTTTTTTTCTAATCTTTTTATTTTATTTTGTATATCTAGACATATAGTTTTTTTCAAGAAAATTAAATTAACTTTCGTACTAGATTCATAATAATATTGACATCCCGATGTCATTCTTTTTTTATTGGAAATAAATAACAAATAAAGTAGTAAATATTTATCAAAATATATATAAACATTGGCTTATAAATAATAGAATAACGATTGACGGGTATATACATATATGAACGAGTGTGTGTAATATAAATTGATTATATTCTTACTTTTAACTTTTTATATGTAAAATTACTTTAAAGTTAAAAGTTCTGTTTACTAAAGTTGGACAATCGATTGCGATTGTTATAATAACCTATCGAAGTTCAAATAGCAGATGTCGAAATTTATTACAATCAATAAATTATATAAGTTTTAAACTTATAAAACTTATTTTATAAATTTAAAAAATAATGTGATTCCAACAATACTTCAGCTATCTTTCTAATGACTCTACAAATGTTGATAATGAAACAGCTTTGAAATTTGCATAGTTTTTATTGAAACTGGGCAATGAAAACGATGCATGGAATTTATGAAAAGAGATGCCTGCAGCATTACATTTAGCTAACGATGGCCTTTTTGTTTTTGTAAAAATACCTTGCTTTGAAAGCTCTTTTTACTATATCAGAATTATCGTTATAAATATCATGTTATAAATATGAATTTGCAAATTGGAATTTATCTTTTAATATCAACATTATTAGATTTTTATAAAGGTATATACATATTGGGTAGCAGAAAATAGGGTAGTATTTACATATAGTAATGAATAATTTATTGATGCATTAATTAAGACATTTTTTCTTGTTGTAAAAATGGAACCATGCTTTGTTTTATTGTCTAAAAAGAAGAGATTCATTTATAATTTTATTATGCTCTCTATATGATTATAATCTGATTGAGACCAAATTAAGTCAAAGAAAATAAAAGAAGTTAGCAAGTATTAATGAGGTTTACACAGAATATGATAAAAGGGTCCTCATATATTTTTTATGAAAGACAAGACAAAAATTATATTCTACCTTTTATTATTTCTTGTAGAGTTTTTAAAAACATAGTTGAAGTTATGACGCTAAAGTGAATACCAATCTCTTATCTTGGGTCTTAAATTTTATCTCATACATAGACTTTTGGAATTTGTCAACATTTAATTTACATACAAACTTCTTTGAGATATGTGGTCACGGAATTATATTTATGCATTAATAATATTTTTATCTTTGTAAAAATACATTATCTGAATAATTTATTTCTATTATTTGTATTAAATAGAATTATCTGTGATGCTTATCTAAATAATTTATTAATCTGTAATTACTCTTTGGACTGTGTCATAAATTTGAACTTCAATAACTTATGGTCATTTGGACAAAGTGTGACAACTTGTAATTAGATTTTAAATTCAAATTTTTGTTACCAAATTCTTTTTATGAATATTTTTTTTCAAAATCTTTTTTTATGATTAAGAATTCTAACATATTTTGTTAAATCCTAAAATTTGATAAAGGAGATTTTAAACCTTAACTATGCATTGTCACTGAGAGAAAAATAATGATAGAGTCTAGTATTATAAAAACTAAATAAAAATATCACATTCAATAAATTTGTTTCCAATCCATATAACATTATTAACTAAGTCTATTTTTTATTATTTAATAAGAATATTAATTTAAATACAAGTATAATTGATAAATCATAAAATTTAGATGTAATACAGGGGATTTGAACACAGGTTTTCACTCTCCCTTCAGCTATCCACTCTATCTTATACAATCAATATACATGACCACACATAAGCAAATAAGATAAATGATCTCCAATATATATATATATATATATATATATATATATATATATATATATATATATATATATATCATGCTGAACCAGCACTCATCAATAGAGACTGTTTTTTTTTTTTAAATGTTTACTATATAACTAATTTGATATGAAACATACCAACATTCTGATCATGTTACTCATAGCACATGCAATCTATCAATCAGTGGAATCTATTAAACAATATTTGAATAAGCTAATTAATAAAATGCATTTTTATATAAAATTAAATTAAAAATACAAGAAAAGAAAAAATTGTTGAAAGTATGAAAATAATATTATTTATTTATAAAACAAACGTACACTTAATTTAATTTCATAACAAACAATGATTGAAAAACAAATAATATGAACATAAAGTAAGTCTCTATCCAAAACTTGCATGTGGAAAATAAATTTGGAAAACAAATTTGAATTTGAATATATCTTCTTAATAAATATTGGTTGAAAAGAAAATATTTTAAAAAACAAAAATATAAAATAATTTATTTGAAAAGAACATAAAATATTCCTGAAAAATGTTATGCATGAAAACTATTGTGAATGTTATTGAGAATATCTAGCAAATAGACATTTAGTATTCACCATTGTACCGGTCAAAACATGTTTATCCATCTAACATGAGCTGAAACTCACAATATGTACTTCAAACATAGTCAAGCCCGAGATTTAGATCAGGGACCAGCCTGGATTCAAACCCACTCTCTAAGCCCCAGATCAAATACCTAATGAATAACATAATAGTGATGGCACATGAGAATTCATTTTAATCCAGCTGACTAGCAAAGCTGAGCAAAACAATGAGACATCTATTAACTATGACTATATTAAAATATACATAAGCATGCTGTAATATTATGTGGAAGTGAAGGAAAAGGAATTCAAACTACTCAAATAAGTTAGACAATAAAATATAGTTTAATATACTTACCAATTATTGTACATTTATAAATTAATTATATACATTAGAGTGTGCGTGAATGAGCAAGCAGTCTACCAAGTGATAGAGGATTACATAGTGTCATTGAAGCTATTATTTCTCATATGCTCTTTATTAGCTAAATGATACATTATAAATAAGCACACATCTTTGGTGGGTCTAATATTAAAATGCCAATCTTAGTAAAAAAAAGAATTCACATAAAATTGTTATTAACACTTTGGATTACAGTTCTGAAACATGGTGAGTAACATTATTTAGGGGAGCGTTCTGGGATTCATTACAGATATAAGATAAATTATTTTCATACCATTATGGTCATGAAAATAAATAAAATACATTTGAAAACATTTGATTATATTTGAATCTATGACAAAATATTTAATGAAAAATTATTTTAACAATAGTAAGATGACACTTTATTTTTCCCAAGGCATATACTCTTAAATAGATATATAAATTATGATGGTAGGATTGTATAAGACAAATAAATTTAATCAATAAAACTAGAAGTGGTTGGTATTTATATATATTTTAAGCAGAGCACAATTTTAATATCAGAGCATTAAAACTGGGTCATGTAGCAAAATAAATAAATATACAAAGAAGTTTGTGGTACTGACATTATAACCAATAAATAACAAGAATAATTGTGCTTCTGGATGAAAGATGAAGTGGATAGGCATAATGTGTGCCAGACTTAAGGGTCACCACCAGAGGCCTTTTTATATGAAGACAGTGGATGTGCATAGCATGTGCCAAACTTACGGGATCACTGCCAGAGGCATTTTATATGAAATAAATGTTCCAGATAGCTCAACTATCTATGGAATGAAATATGAGAAGAAATCTATGGGTGTCATCTTGTCGCAACCCCCAGATTAAGAAGCACATATATTTATTTACGAAGATAAACTAAATGTCAGTAACACAGTAATGATACATGTCTCTAACAACATTGAATAAATTTTACTGCTTTTAAAATAAATGACCCTAGTTTGAATACTATAATTTAGACAAATAATATGCTATGCAGTTATATATATATTATAATGATCGAAATGAAAGTGAAGATCAAATCTAACTGCAAAATCAATATCTGCAACTACCAGGGCACCATCTAGGCATTTAAACCTAGAAAAATTTATAAAGTAGGCAGATACGCGCTGTTAAGATTCCACTTTATTTAAATATTCCGATCGTTAGCCCAAGTCACTAGCTCAGTGGAGACGCAGAGATAAAAATCTATATCTTAATTTATATCTTAAATATCAATAAATAAAAGCCACTGCCAGAAATTAACACATAAAAATATTTATTTACGCACATATAAAATAACATTTAAATTTTGAGGAATAAATTCAACATTTTAGATTTTTCTATTAATCTTTTAATTTTACATTTAACTAAGTTTCAATGAGTTTAATATTTTATTTAGATAGTCAAGTATGAATAGACTACATAGATCTGCATTTGAAAAGAAAATATTCTTCCCTGATTTAACCTTAGGCAACAAATTTCGCAATCAAACTGGCGCCAATCCATCTGATACATTCATGTATTCAATGTAGCATGATACGACAACACAAGATACTATACTGTCAGGAGTGTACATCTGATCAGTAAGTAGATTAGAGAAGACATTGTCTCTCCACCAACAGGAATGTGACATCTGTTGGCGAGTAGAACAATAAACATAAAACTCCATAGGAATGGACTGCGGTCCTTTGCCGTCTTACCAATCCATCCATAGGCAAACAGAAGGTGTGTGGCGTATATCTATAATCCTGCCTGTAGCGGACCTCATACTACATCTACAATTACACAAATATATCCAATCCATTGAACCAATTCAACTACGAAATGAATAACCTAAGATTACCCTCCCTTAATATAACTTTACAAAACTATATAGCCATTCACACCCGACTTAAATTTAACATTTAAATACGTTCACACAGATTTGTTTAAAAATGTTGGGTATAGATCGATTACATAGATTCCACGGTCAAAAACATTTCAAAATAAACATAAACGATCAAAATACAAAATTATTGATACCGACAATCGCAGAGGGAAATTTATAAGTAACCCAATAGTATTCACCATAAGATACTTGCGTTGTCACCAATAACTTAAAAGACATCCGAATAAATACATTTTAGATACCGTACGGTATCATTATTTATCGAATGTCTATATTTTGATCAAATATGAAAACCAAAATATAATTAACCGCAAACGAATCCATGCAAGCGTCTATAAACAACTTAAATTTCATGCATTTAAATAATCTTTACAATAAGAAAAAAAAAAAGGAAATGATGTTTATCAATCGGAAAACATACAAAATTAAACATTATTAATTTGATTTAAAAACTTACAAGAGTCAGATAAGAGTCCGTTTTAACATTTAAGTTGGCTTGTTTATCAATTTGTAAAACTTGACGAAAGTTCTTAATTGATTTTAATAATTGTTCATTTCATATAGCTTATGGTAGAAGAGTCCAGGTTTCTGCTTTTAATTCCCGTGACGCCTCCATTGGAAGATAATGTTCTGGAGATGACAATAGCTGGTTCAAGGTATCACAGTCTTTTCATTTTTCTTTTTTTTTAAATAGAGAGTGTGGTATGTGCGTCCTACCGCATCTCTCAAACACACAACGCTGGAACTGTCAGAAAAAACTGTATTTCCCTTTTTATATTATCCACACGGATTCAATCAACAAAATGTCACTAATCCATCACTTTCGTTAGGGTCCGAGCCAAGGCTTAGTGCTTCCATTGGTCAAGCTAATTTCTCTTTATTTTCTTATCTATCTTTCATCAGATCATTTTAATTATACAAGAACCCAAGGGCCAGTTTGGTTTTCGATAATTCATAAACAATCATTTCCATTTACAGATTACATTAATTAATACCTGTTTTTATTTTTAAATCTTGTACTTTTTTTTTATAAAAAAGTACGTTCAAATACTTATTTGTTTTTTTTTTTTTTAAAGTTTGGCATCTGTGCGAATGTATATACATTTAACAATATTTTAATTTTAGCGTTTAGTTTTTTACTTTTATTTGCGAACTTTTATTAAGTTTTTATTTTAAATTAATGTAACGACATATTTATATATCGTTACAATATATATAAAGAGAGATTTTACTTAGAATATACATGGAGATTTTATTTAGAAAAAGTAACATTAAGATTTACCCCCATCCCTTTTCTACTATTTAAAATTATTCAATCCCACCTTCATGGTTTTTATAGTAACTGGAAAATTTAAACTTATATTTTAAGAGTAAATAAAAAAAACAGTTACATAGAAAATAATTAATGGGTTACTCTTTCAGAATTTAATAAAAAAAAAACATTTAAAAGATTTCAAAGCGTTAATTAGCTTAAATTCTGGACTTATCCCAGGTAGAAAATCCAGAGTTAAACAAATATATTTTTATAATAAACCAACATAAATAAAATGTTAACTCATAAAAACAATCTGGCGAGTATATTAATTAATAATGCATTGCTTTAAATGGATGTTAAAAACCTTAATTCACGAAGGTTTACTTAAAAGAAAAGATTTTACAAAATTCAACTTGTCAAATTGTTAGAGATTGGCAGAATAATATTAATAAAAGCATATATATATATATAAAATCAAGTAATAAATAACTATAAATAAATGACCACACCAAAGTTAAAGAAAGTTAGAGCATATGAATGAGAATTAAATAAAATAAATTACTTAAGAGCAAATTGCATTTACATATTAATTTAAAAGACAGAAAATTGAACAATACATTAGAAATCTTGATAGCTGGATTTGAGATTAGTGAGGCTAGATTCATTTTCAAATAGTAGCATAAAAATTACATTGCGCAAATTTAATAAGTCTATTTTCAAAGTACGGCTCATGCATGGCAAATTGAGGATCCAAATTAATTCTTCTTAGTGACAGCAAGTTTCTATTAGCATCATTAAAGTTCTCCATTGGGCCTTTACTTCACTTGAGGGTAGTGGAATATTATGGCAGTGGAAGACGACCCACAAGAGTCGGAAAAAGCTTTTACTAGATCATTTTTATATTTCAAAACAGCATAGTGTCTAGTAGCAATCACTTTTCTCAATAGTAGCTAATCTAATCTGTCTCAACATTCAGCCATTTTATACTTTTTCTTTATCGGTTGTTTTTGAAGATGCAACAGTGAGATAACATCCAAAAATAAATTCAAATCTATTTCCAGATTAGAAATAGATTTAACAACATGTTTTTAACAAAAGTATCTCTAATCTTAATCCCAATTTAAGTAAAAACTTTAATTAAAAGTACCTTCCCCAGATTAAAACAATAGTGTTTCCAACCCTTAATTATTTTTAGACAATCAATTGTAGCATCTTCCATATTGGATTTTATAAAAAATATACAGTTTAATAGAAAAAGTACTTTTAAAGAAAAAGTTTAAAAATGACATATAATAAAATATATAAAACATCAATATTTTTTTAGTAATTTTGCTCCTTATATATATATATATATATATATATATATATATATATATATATATATATATATATATATATATATATATATATATATATATATATATATATATATGAGCTGCACCTATGTAGTTTAATAAAAAAACAAACTGATAATCAATAAAAAGAATCAATAATAATAAATATTGAATGTTAAATTATAAATTTAGGCGTGCATTCCACATATATACATAAAATATATATATACAACAAAAGGAGCAGGATGGGATATAGGGGTTTGAACATAGGTTAGTAGGTAGAAACATGAAGCACAATCTTAAGCTAAGATTGACTGCTTCACCATATAGATGTGTGTGATTGAAAAAGCTCATAAGAAATATTTTTTATCCTAAAATTCTGCAATTGAGCTCACTCCAATGGTGTTTTATACACTGTGTGTGAATTGCTGACATTGCAGCAAAATAAAACTGCTTATGATTGACAATTGAATGAATTGAACATCTCTGGAAATTGAAATTGGGTAAGCCAGACATTTATCAAGATGTAATACAATTCCAGGTGCATATTTATCTCCTATTATTGCAATAAGAGCACTATTATCCAATTGTGGCATATATTTCTAGAAATCAGAGCTTTAATTTAATACAAACATTCAGATGATCTTTCTAACTCCAGGGTTATTGTTATTGATATCTCACAAGTTGTAATTTTTTGATGCCAAAGGCATACTACCTTCCAAAGTTTTTTGTGATTGCATTTATAATAGTTGAAAAATACAGCTTAAACGATTATAATAGGGACTATTTTTTTTTTCATTATCTAATTTCTTGCTTAGACTGAACTTGTCTCCCAGTAAACTTCTTGCCACATACTATATTTGAAATTTTTACATTAAAAATGAAATCTCTAAAGTCTCACACAACATTAGATTGGAATGCTTTTCTCATTCAAACATAGTAATAAAAATCCATTACTACTTTTGAACAAACAACTTGAATATGGGCATTGCATAATAGGTATAAATTCTTCCTTGGGGTTTATTCATCTTTTTCTAACATGCCCGATTCACAATATCCAAAAAGTCTGTAATGCACAGTCTTCCAAGATATATTATTTCCCAAAATCCCAGGGCACTCCCTCTTTATTGCTTATCAGTTAGTAATAGAATTCTTTTAATAACATTTTATCATAAATTTTATGACGGATGATAATTGTTTTTAAATTTAATCTAACTGAAACATTAACCAAATGGCATATGGCCAAGTACTAGCATCAGTTAATAGAATATACACATTAAGTTGGCTAAAATAAGATAAAATATGAAATTAAAATAATTACAAGATAAAAATTTCAAAAACTTCTATTTAGAAAATGCTAAAGATTTTAATACACCAGATAAAATATCAACTGCTTGGCATTTTGCAATTTGAAATTTTTATAATTTTTTATTATTTAATTAAATTAATTTCATATTTTATTTTATCACTTTAGTAATTATGGAAGAATAAAATATTCATAAAAGATATTAAAAGACATGTATTTTCCCACTTTAATCTTGAAAGATGAGTTACAATTAAAAAATAAATCAAATGAATATGCAATCTATTTCATTATTCAACGTTCTAAGCCAATCAAAGGTGTGAAAAAAAATTATGCTGACTTGAAATATTTCATTAAACTCCGTTTTATGTCGATACTGATTTTTTATTTTTGAAATAAGTTGGATAAGAATAATCTGACAAACTGTAACAACATAGAATGTTATATGATATTTACTTTTTATAAGAAAAAAACATTTCCTTGAAATATTTTTTTTTATAAATGTTTGATATAATAAAAACATTTAAATAAATTTTTGGTACTTTAGGATTATCATTGCTGTAACGTAATTGTTGCCACCATAATTATTTTAACTTTATATTTTCACTGCTTGTGAAGTATCACTTTAGGTGTGAATTCAAATTAATTTTAAAAAATGTTATGAATACAATATAAGTAAAAGATTTGGATCAAATGATAATCGAAAACTGCTTTAGTCTACTAATTTTTTTATCCAATAAAATCTTTTATTCATATTGTATTTATAATAATGTTTTAAAATTAATTTGAATTCACATTTATTAAATATAAAGTTTGTATTCATAATAATTTTTTAAACTTTAGTTGAATTCAAAAAGTCATTTTTAATTATAAGGGTTGCTATTCTTTAAAAATATAACAAACCTAAAGTGGTGCAATATTTAGTAAAGTTAGAATAATTATGGCCAGATGATTATGTCAAAGCAACGCTAATCCCAAAATATCAAATTTTGTTTAGCCATTTAATAATATACAAATATATTATTGAGAAATGTTCTTCTCATAGTCATGTGTATGGTTAGAATTGTGCAGTGAACATGCCATTAACGTTGATTCTTATATTGGCAGTAAGATGATTAAAGATCTAACAATGTTTCATACTTAGACAAACATGGGATTGTATGATAATTTTATGATGGCAACATAACTTTCTTTGAATATTTCTTGCTAATGACAAAAAAATTTAGAATCTATTTATTTATGGAAAGGGCGAGTAAATAAATAATATAAAAACATTGTTGGATTAATATTCAAAATAAGAAAAAATATTAAAATAAATATTACAATAATAGTAATTAAATGATTTGTTTAGATGGTCATCAGAAGTTTGAAAAACAACAAAGACATCTGGTTCCACCATCTGTGAACTTTGATCTGCAGAGCTTTATATTCTATCATTGCATTGAATCATAAAAGACAAAAACAATATTAAATAATATATAAAAGATTTAATGTGAGGGTTTTAATAAATTTTGGAGTTAAGCCAATAATTCATTATTCAACGTGTTTTTTATTTATTTTATTTATTGAAATTAAATTTTTAATATAAAATTACAAACGTTTTGGTTTAATCTGATATACAGAATTATGAATTAATTTATATATAAATGGAAGTTTGTCATAAAATTATGTTAAAATCATGATACCGATTGATTACAATATGTTACATTAAGTGGCTAATATCATTAAAACTGTAACACCATATTTTTATTTCTTTAAATTAATATTCAGTATAGGGAATCTTTTTTTTTCAATGGAAATTATTATATAGTAAGCTATAAACTTCACTTAGGAATTTTAAAGTTTTTATAAATTATTTTATGGATATTAAGTTTTGCCCATGCATTGTTTTTTTATAGTTACATGGCTGATGTGGTAATTTTGTAGTCTTATATTAGATAATATCACCATAAAATGTTTTATTTAATGATGATAAGTAAAATTTTAATGTAGAATCATAATTTAATATGTGATATGTTGGAATATTTCCATCATTTATGAATGAATGTTGAATGTATAGAAAATTTTAAACTTTATTTAAACTTTCCAAATACAAATAACTTGTTAGTAATAACACACAAATAGACAATACAGGTTAATAATTACACAACGTTTTGAGTAGTATTATTCTTTGACAGAATAGCTCAGTTGGTAGAGCGATTGCTTTAAATTTGATATTCAAGAATCTAAAAGTGAAAGTTCAACTTCTAAGCAAATATTGTCACTGTGCATATAGGCCAGCAACACCTAAAGAAAAGGGGAGAATAAGACTTCTCGAAATGTAGTGTAATTAGTAACCTGTATTGTATATTTGTGTGTTATTACTAACAAGTTGTTTGCATTTGGAAAATTTAAATAAATTTTAAAATTTTCTATACATTCAACATTCACTCATAAATGATGAAAATAATCCAACATATCACATCTTATAATATACCATCATTACAAACCTTCAGACAAATAGAATCATAATTTATTTTTTTTAGATTATTTAAACAGATGGAAATTTTATGATTCTTAATGATTAAGTTTAATATCTTTATAAAACTATTTTGTGTGATTTAGCACAATTGAAAACAATCACATTCTGGAATATAAGGTCTTTGAATTGATTCCAGTTCCATCACATCCAATGCTCAAATTTCTCATAAGTACATACATATTAATACCATTTGTTTATTTTTTAATGTACAATATCATTAAAAAGAGAAAACAGACTACATAGATTCCATTTTTGATAAGAATAGCCATTGATATTACGAATTGCCACCACATTTTATTTTTCATTTGTTATTGAAAACAAACTTTTAGCATAGAGTCATATATTCTTTGTGGATGTGTATATCTAAAAAAATTTTGTTGTTTTGATGATAAGTTTAATTTATTATAAAAATACATATTATTTAAAAAAATGACTCTCTCTCTCTCTCTCTCTCTTATATATATATATATATATATATATATATATATATATATATATATATATATATATATATATATTGTGCCCTTTTGTATGGGTCACCATTTAATTTTGTGCTAATCTATTAAAAATTTTAAATTTAAGATATATTTGAATATGTGATGTTGATTTTGCTTATGGTAATATTTCAAAAGATTTAATGAAAGCAATCTATGAGTATTTGATATGTAAAATTGTGCTGATATTGAGAGAGACATTTTAAAATGATGATGATTATAATATATAGTTGGAAAAATGGCTATAATCAATACTGCATGAATATATTTAATAAATAGGTATTTAAAGCTAAAAGTGTTTAAAAGACAAGTTAAAATTAAATGCATATGTTTGTTGTTGATAAAATAATATTATAAGAGAATATAAATATTTTAATTATTGTAAGTACTTAAATAGAAGATTGATATTTGATTTTAATAATATCGAATAATTATTTTAAAATCTATTATAATATCTTATTTATTTAAAAAATATTTATTTTAAAAAATGCAATTGTTAGTTTATTTTTAGACGATGATAAGCGTTTCTTGTGTTATAAAGAACAGATGTTATACACACACATGCTTGGAAGTTATCTAATAAAGTTGCAAAACTATTTTAAAAAATCATGTTATAAATTTATAAATAATACGTGAGTTATCACGAGATAAAATAAAGATAAATCAATGTAGAATATTAAATCTGATTTTAAAATATTGTTTTAAAAATATGACGTATAAAAAATATTTAGTTTATTTAAAAATAATCTTATAAAAGTTAAAATTAAAATCAAGTGAAATAATATATTTTTTAAAAGTGTTTAATGGATTTAAATAAACGATAAGAATTATTTTAAAAATGTAATAATGTAATAAATATTAAATATTAAATAAGTCATTATTTATTTTTAATTTTGTGTTGTTGGCAAATATGTAAATAAGCCAGCAAATTGATTGTTTAAATGTACCAATCAAATGGGAAGTTTCTTCCGGTATAAAAGCTCAGTTCAATTGTTAGGAGGGGACTTCGTGATTGAATTTTCAAGTTAATTGTGCTATTAAAAAAATAGCTAAGTAAATTTATAGACGCTCTAAAATCATTTTTTTTTAAATTACAAGAGTGTCGTTATAAATAATCTATAAAAGTTTTAAATAATAGACATGCAGTGTTAATTTAAATTTTCCTATCAATCGTCTCTAAATTGAAGCTCAATTTACATGCAAATGGTCATGGGAACATCATATATAGTGAAAATATATCGGAAACTTTATACTAGAGATATGACAAACGCTGGATTAGTTTGGAAAGTTACGAGATGGAGAAAAGTAGTATTTTGGACAATATATAATTTTAAAAGCTAATTATTATTGACTATTAGAAAATAGATATTTTAAAGAATAAAATACTTCTTTATGAAGAAAGTATTTTTGCAAGCTATAAATTTGAATATATATCTTAAGTAAAGATATTAGAAATGAAAGTAGCTTTGAATGCTTGCCTTGTTAAGTTTTTATGTTTAAAAGACTGAATGTTGATAATTTTAAAGGCAAGTCAATTGAAATATAATTAGCTAAAAATCTTAATATAATAAAATTATTATATTGAAATAATTTAAACGCGGGTCGTTTATAGATAAAGAAGCTGATTCTTACCTGGATATTTTGTTAAGAAATGTGCAAGTAATACGTGGACGTCCAAGTTAAATTTAAAATAATTAAATGATAATTTTTCATAAACTATAGTCTAATTTAAAATAATAACTTTTAAATAATATTCTTTAAGAACTGCATCCGGATCAGATAAACTATTTTAATTTTATTAACTTTTGTTTTGGTTTTAAAAGAACGTTTTCGTTTTTCATAAACTTTTAAAAAACACGTGGTGGACCGGAAACAGGAAATGGTGTTCTAGTGAATATGTGCCTACGATTAAAGAACTTTATGGTGAAAAGGAAACATCGCTGGATTTATGTAATATGAATTTTGTTTTATTTATCTAATATAAAAGTTAAATAGTATTAATCTATTAAAAATAAGATAGGTACATTTCTTAAAATAATAACTAAAGTAATATAATAATTAATTGCATAAGTTTATCTTATAATTAATATAAAACGTAATATGTTAAAGAATGATTGTGAGTATAAATGTGATTTATTCTATGAAGCTGTAATTCCGAAGAATATTGGAAGATGGACTGTACATTAAATCATTATTGATGGTAAAATTATATAATAATAATTTTGATGTATTTAATATGTTTTTCTTTAGATCAACCGAATGATATGTTATTGTTGAATGGATGTATGAATATTTTAAAAATACACACACATTATATTGGCAGTAACAGTTTATTTAAATATGCATAATTTGAATTTATGATATAAATATGATACAACATTACATAAAAAGCTTAGAAATAATTATATGATTCTTTCGTAAATAAATTTTGATTTTTATTTTTTATTATTATTATGTTGGAGTATTAAAATTATATTTATTATTCATATAGGTAATTATTTTATTTAAAAGTTAGGAAGAGATTTCAAAGTTTATATTTTATTATATTTTATTGGATAAATTAAGTTAAGTTTTATGTAGAAGTTTATGTTTGAATTAAAGGTTTACTGAATATGATGAAGTATAAATAGTTTTGAATAATTAGTATTTATGTAAAGTAGATGATTGTTTTTCCGGAAAGTTTAAATAAGTTTTAAAGGATGTTTTGTAGATAGAAATTTATTAGGAAGGAGTAGTATAACACATGGATTAAAGTAATAATTTCACACAGAAAAGAATCATAAAATTTATCTAATATAGTGCTTTATGAATTTGAAATTGATGAATAATTTAAATATTATTATTTTAACAGTACATATATGTAATGCATATTTGATAAAACATGTAGCATGAATTGCATTAAGTGAAATATAAAATTATAATCAATTATTTGTTATTACATTACAAGGATACATTAGTTTCTATATTATGCTATTAAAGTAATGCTGATAATAAAGTAAACACATACTAGTACATTATAAAATGAATAATAGCAATACTTAAGTGATGTAGCAATTTAATTAATAAAGTTTAATTGTTTACATATGCTACATAAAGATTATTTACATAAATTTTCTGTGTAATAATTGAAGTTCACTGATATTTATTTAAAGTCTAAGTTTTGAAAAACATACTTCAATATTATTAATACAGCATTTTAAAGAATGTATAATTACTTATTAGGAGTATGAGTTAATAACAGTGTAAACATATTGTATTATTATTTTCTTATTTTTATTTTCTTTGTTTTCATAATTTTGAACTGTAAATATTGTAAATAAATTCTTAGTTGAAGTTAATGTAAATAAATTTGTTTAATTTGTTTTAAAAGTGTGTCGAGTTCATTATTTTACACCACAGCATCGGAAGAGCACACGGAAGAAACATAATATTTGCACAATGTGAATTTATTAATATTATTTTAGAAATAAATACAATATATTCCTGATTATTATTTTTATGAGAATTGATTGACATTATTACATCATATTACAATGGTCATAGAGTAATTATAATGCATAATATAAGAGTACAATATTATTTATTGCCACAGATTATTGAATTATAAGATTTTGATCTATTCTAAAATTAAGATACTATATGAAAATAAAAGATATACATATGATTATAATAATTAATAAAGCAAGTCATATATAACATGACATTACTTTTATGAGCTTGTAATTAAAAAGCACATAGAGAGATACAATAGCTCTAAACTCGTAAATTAACAAGTGTTATGAGAATATTTAAAATCCTACCAGAACACTCTTATCTCCAGACCATGGTTTCGGGCTTATGGCCCACGTCAGTGGAGAGCTAGAATATTCGGACACTAGACCTAAAATATCAACTCAAAAACCACACTTATTTAAACGTATATTTAAGAGAAACTCTGAATTTTTGGAATAAAAGTCTTTAAATCAGCTATCTAACTTAAATAGCTATATGGGACTGAAGTATATTCAGATCTACCATATTCTAATAGCTCAGAAAGCCTTAAAGGTAAAATTATAATAATTAATAAAGAAGTCATATATAACATGACATTACTTTTATGAGCTTGTAATTACAAAAATGCACATAGAGAGCGTACCAATAGCTCTAACAAGCTCGTAAATTAACAAGTGCGGTTATGAGAAATATTTAAAATCTCTATCCAGAACACTCTTATCTCCAGACCATGGTTTCGGGCTTATGGCCCACGTCAGTGGAGAGCTAGAATATTCGGACACTAGACCTAAAATATCAACTCAAAAAACCAGCACTTATTTCAAACGTATATTTAAGAAGAAACTCTGAATTTTTCGGACATGAAAATGTCTTTAAATCCAGCTATCTAACTTAAATAGCTATATGGGACTGAAGTATATTCAGATCTACCATATTCTAATAGGCTCAGCATAGCCAAAGCCTTAAAGGTAAAATTATAATAATTAATAAAGCAAGTCATATATAACATGACATTACTTTTATGAGCTTGTAATTACAAAAATGCACATAGAGAGCGTACCAATAGCTCTAACAAGCTCGTAAATTAACAAGTGCGGTTATGAGAAATATTTAAAATCTCTATCCAGAACACTCTTATCTCCAGACCATGGTTTCGGGCTTATGGCCCACATCAGTGGAGAGCTAGAATATTCGGACACTAGACCTAAAATATCAAGATCAAAAAATTCATAAAGTAATGTCATGTTATATATGACTTGCTTTATTAATTATTATAATTTTACCTTTAAGGCTTTGGCTATGCTGAGCCTATTAGAATATGGTAGATCTGAATATACTTCAGTCCCATATAGCTATTTAAGTTAGATAGCTGGATTTAAAGACATTTTCATGTCCGAAAAATTCAGAGTTTCTTCTTAAATATACGTTTGAAATAAGTGCTGGTTTTTTGAGTTGATATTTTAGGTCTAGTGTCCGAATATTCTAGCTCTCCACTGACGTGGGCCATAAGCCCGAAACCATGGTCTGGAGATAAGAGTGTTCTGGATAGAGATTTTAAATATTTCTCATAACCGCACTTGTTAATTTACGAGCTTGTTAGAGCTATTGGTACGCTCTCTATGTGCATTTTTGTAATTACAAGCTCATAAAAGTAATGTCATGTTATATATGACTTGCTTTATTAATTATTATAATTTTACCTTTAAGGCTTTGGCTATGCTGAGCCTATTAGAATATGGTAGATCTGAATATACTTCAGTCCCATATAGCTATTTAAGTTAGATAGCTGGATTTAAAGACATTTTCATGTCCGAAAAATTCAGAGTTTCTTCTTAAATATACGTTTGAAATAAGTGCTGGTTTTTTGAGTTGATATTTTAGGTCTAGTGTCCGAATATTCTAGCTCTCCACTGACGTGGGCCATAAGCCCGAAACCATGGTCTGGAGATAAGAGTGTTCTGGATAGAGATTTTAAATATTTCTCATAACCGCACTTGTTAATTTACGAGCTTGTTAGAGCTATTGGTACGCTCTCTATGTGCATTTTTGTAATTACAAGCTCATAAAAGTAATGTCATGTTATATATGACTTGCTTTATTAATTATTATAATTTTACCTTTAAGGCTTTGGCTATGCTGAGCCTATTAGAATATGGTAGATCTGAATATACTTCAGTCCCATATAGCTATTTAAGTTAGATAGCTGGATTTAAAGACATTTTCATGTCCGAAAAATTCAGAGTTTCTTCTTAAATATACGTTTGAAATAAGTGCTGGTTTTTTGAGTTGATATTTTAGGTCTAGTGTCCGAATATTCTAGCTCTCCACTGGCGTGGGCCATAAGCCGAAACCATGGTCTGGAGATAAGAGTGTTCTGGATAGAGATTTTAAATATTTCTCATAACCGCACTTGTTAATTTACGAGCTTGTTAGAGCTATTGGTACGCTCTCTATGTAATATGATTATTTATTTATTGAATACTTAATAATATAACAGAAATAAATAAGATTAAGTTATACCCTAGGATTAGTATTGAGTATTATTATTATTAGTATAAGTTAGGTGTATTTAAGTTTGATATAAAATCCCATATCATACTTATTTACATGAGTTATCATTACTTTAAGATAATTAGAAGAACCTGAGATTATTTAATTATATTTTAAAAATTAAAAGTTAAGCTTTATTTATTTTATTATTATTAAAGATAGTTTATTTTATTTAAAAGCCATAAGAATGCTATAGAGGTAGTAGTAAGTTAATAAGGAGGTGATAGTATTCTTATGCCATTGAGATAATATGTTTGGAAGATATTGACTCAATGTAAATCTACTTATTGCTTTGTAACTTTACTTCACAGTCTCATGATTTTGATAAATACTTATTAATTAGTATATAATCTAGAACTATATTGATTTTGATAATTGATAATAAATTTAATTAGGATACGATAATATAAAAGTATATTAAAGATAGATATGCAAATTTTAATTAAGCATAATAATTTAATTGAGCTAGTGGTATTTCAAATTATATTATACATCGAGAAGTAAGGGTACAATATATATATATATATATATATTGCAACTATTAGGATGAACTGACAACAGCAAATCATCACTAGGATAATTTAAACCACCACAATTCATTCCAATCAACATACTACTTCATTTTTTCATCAGGCTTGGTGATCAGGAAGAGAGAGAGACTCTTAAAATTAGATTATAACTATATGATTTCCCTGTGGCACACAAAACACCAAATGCAATATATATGTAAAAAATATGAAGCTTTATTAATAATACATTATAGACAAAGGAATGCACAAAAGAAATGACTATCACTTAATATGTTGCTAGTCTCATTGGAGATAGTGGGAATTACATCAATTAGTGATTACATATGACAAAAGTTTCAATGTATATCATATATAGATAGATAGATAGATAGATAGATAGATAGATAGATAGATAGATAGATAGATAGATAGATAGATAGATAGATAGATAGATAGATAGATAGATAGATAGATAGATGGATGGATGGATGGATGGATGGATAGATAGATAGATAGATAGATAGATAGATAGATAGATAGATAGATAAAAGACCTTGGATGATATACACATTTGATCTTTGTGCAGATATCCATAAAGCAGGCACTTGATACTAAATTAAGAATACACAATAAAACATGTGGATTAACTCTAAGAAATCTGGTTAAAACAGATGATCACATAACTCTCATGATCATGACCCATAAATGCTGACATACTAGGATTTAACTTATACAAAGAAGAAAAAAAGTACTGAGTTGCTACAGTAATAAAGCAGTCCAATGATGAGGTAGACTGGAATATGCTCACCTCCATGAGGTAATACCCAAGTTTCTATGAAATAAATGTATCATAGTAGGAATAACTGAATCTCTTCCCCATGATCATTAATAAATTTCATCAACAGGCAGGAATGATACATTGCCCAATTGGTGATACAAAACCAAAGTCCTCTAGGTCTGAAGTAAGAGGAATATTCCAGCATTTGGATGAATCATATTCAAAAGGGACCTGGTTATTCAAATTAATATTCTCTGAACCCAGGAATGTGTGTTTTCTAGAGGAATGAAATAAAATAACTTTGAAATTAAACAACCCAGTAATCCTAAATATAAATAAGAAATATTAGACCTTAACATTAATTATATATAAAATAAAATGGAATGGTCATGTCATAAGTTCACAATATGCAAACATCTATTATACAGGATTAATCAAGGCATATGCAGTTATTCATATGTATAAAAAAATTTCACAAGAAAATTACTCCTGCTTAATTTGAGATCTGTCCAATAAATCTTATGTATATGAGAAATATTGATATGACAGTGCAGAATGACAATATCTTAAACTAAATTATATTAAAAGTTTTATAGAATAAACTATCATATCATATATTTCATTATTTATAACATATGTTTTATAGAATGGAAAATAGCAGTGTACATATATATTTCATTAATTATAATGCACATTTTCTACAATTAAAAATGTGTCTGCAATATACATATATACTACTCTCTTTTAAAAATAAAAGTTTTAACTTTTATTTTGGTCAAGCTTAATTTTACTCAAAATTGGAAGTTGTTTATAAATCACCTGTACACACACTTAAAAAAATAAAGTTATAATTTATATTTTGTTAAACTCAGTATTATTTAAAAATATTGTTTATGAACCATTCATAATTGCCTTAATGGCTCAGATTACATACTTGAAATAATAGATTTTGAATGGATAAGTTTAAATAGAAAATAAGAAAAAAATTAGAAACAGTAAGAGGAAGGATTTAAATGTCTTCATTTGACCAAATTATTTGATTTCTTTTAGATGACATCAAATATTTTAGTCACTGAAATATTTTACTAAATTTATCTCTGTCTGATTCTTAAACAATAAGTCTAGCAGATTTAGGAAAGATCAAGTATATTACTAAAGTAGATCTTCCTTAATATCGAATTAATTAACCATAGGTCAAAATACAATAAAAATATTTTAAATAATGCAATAAAATATTTAAATAATACAGAAAGAAACATATTTTATAGAATGATTAATATATAATTATTTAAGCAAGGAAAGAATATTAAAGATTCATTAATTGTTTACTGGCAAATTTAAATGTATAAATTTAAAATTATTACTATTTTAAAAGACCTTTGAATGATTTTGATAGATAGTCAAACACTATGTTGAACTTTCCAGTATAGTTCATAGGTCCTATGGGGTAGTGCTCTTGGCTATTGGTTTGATGATCATTCAAGTAGGCATGGACTGTTTTGGCATAGTTTTTAATAGTACCTGGACATTCCATGCCTACACTTTTTCAGAGATGGTCAGAGAAATTGAGGTGATCACCTCACTTGTCAAGGCATGATGTAATCTATATCAGCTTAGAACACTTTACAAGAAGTTTACAAGAACTAAACCTCTTTCTTTCCTGTTTCTATATATAGCCACCAAAACAAAGGCATCCATACATTTTCAAATTGATTAATTAATTGTGCAAATTGATTTATTAGTTTTAAAACTGAATATTTGTTTGACATCTAAAAAAACCTTACTGATCACAATCTACTTTAATTTTAAAATTTTACTAATTGTATTTTTTAAATTAAATTCTGAATCCCTTTGTTTTTTTTATATATCTAATATATTATGGTAATTACATGTTTTGTAACATTTTTCCATAAAATATTTCCAAAATTAGAATTTAATTTATACATTCTTTTATCATCAGTTGATTTTAATTATTAGTTACATTTTCTTTGCTGATTTTACTCCCATATAACAATATTAAATTGCATAATAAAATTAAATTTATTTTTACATCATTTTTTGAAAATGCCTTAGAATTATCACTTAATGGAAACAATGTGTACATGAACACCCCTCCCCCACATATATATATATATATGACTGCTACAATATATATTTATATGTAATAATATTATAATTCAATGTCTGTATTTCTTCAAAGCAATATACGTAATTACATAATTGAATGTTTATAAATTCAGTAATCAGATATATTTTAAAAATTTTATCCACTTAGGAGCATTTTTGACTATCCTTGTAGTCTTTGTCAACTACTACTTTGAAAGGCTAACCTTCCTACAATTCTGTGATTTTAACATTTGCTGCCTGTCGGTTAATTAAGTCATGTTTGTATTTGTATATTAGCATTGCTTTTTTTATTCTTTTTTATTATTTTTTTTCAATTTGCAATATTTTAATGTCATTGTAATTGAAGTTAAAACCATAAATATATGAATTATTATGGTCATGAAAAATAGATGCTGAAACATTAATTATCTACTTTCTAATTTTGATTTCATTTCTGAACTCTTTTTAACAACGGCAAGTGTTCTTTAGTTCTTTTTTTCCAATGTACATCTCAATTCACCTATAAATACATTGCCACTCCTACATATCCATTTATAAATGATACAATTTTTATTTATAAATGAGGTTTTATCTTTAGAATTATTTATTAATTTGTTTAGTGTAGAAGGCATGTAAAATGTAATATCACATATATCTGTATAAATTTTCCTTATAAAATTTACTCGATCATTCTAAATATATGATATTGACATCCATAGTTTTTTGTTAGTAGGAATATCAATATTATTATTAAAAATTTTATTCTTACATCTCATATTAAAATCTTTAATAATATTATATATGATTATAATTGCAACCAACATTTAACAATTCATTCAAATATATTTCAATATTTTTGCCTTTATCCGATGAATATTTGCAAAGATTGTTATTTCTAAATAAGACTTCAAAACTGCAATTTTATGTAACATTGGTATTTTTGATTTATATGGAATATAACCTCTTCTTACTATTGGTTTAATGGTTTATATAGTTATCCAGCATACATTCATTTCTAGTTATTTTAAGATCAAGAAGCTGAATCCACATAAAATTTTCATATGTTTTTGTCCATTTAAATTATTTAGTTCTTTGAAAAATTCTTTAATTATATTTGGCCTACCACATAAAAAACATCATTGAATATATATATATATATATATATATATATATATATATATATATATATATATATATATATATATATATGAAAATACAGTAATTAAAAGTTTATAAAAATTATATGTATTACCATAACTTAGAAGCACTTTCAACTACCTTGTAGCTTTGTCAACTATCACTTTTCCCATAATTCAATGTCAACTTTCCCATAATTCTGTGATCTTAACATTTGCTGCTTGCCTATTAATTAAATTCTTCTTGTGTTTATATATTAACATCACCTCTTTAATTTTTCTTTTATTATTATTTCTTTCAGTTACCAATACTTTTACATTATTATAATCAAAATAAAAACCATATATACATGATTTATTATGGTCATAAAAAACAGAAGCTGATAAATTATCACTATTTTTAAAGTTTTGTTTTGTATTTTGGACCTTTTTAAATAACAATAAGTGCTTTTTGTTCTTATTCTGATGTGCACCTCGATTCACCTATATATCCATTGCCACACCTACATGTCCATTTGTAAATGATACAATTTTTATTTGTGAATAAAATTTTGTCTTTTGAATTGTTTATTAATTTATTTAATGTAGGTGGTGCATAAAATGCAATATCACATATTCCTTTATAAATTTTCTTAATGAAACTTGTCAGTTGATTTGAAATATATGGTATTGATATCCAAAGTTTTTTAACCAGAAAAATTAACATTATTATTAATATTTTTATATTTGGAAGTAAAATTTTTAACTGTATAATAAACAGACTCATAATTGTATCCAATGTTTAACAACTCATTACAATAAATTTCTATATTTTTAGTTTTATCTGATGCATATTTACAAAGGTTATCATTTCTAAATAAAAAGGATTTCAAACCTGCCACTTTATGTAACATTGGCACTTTTGATTTATATGGAATTAATTCATTAAACAAATCATTAATAGCATTTGGTTTTCCACAAACAAAAACATCATCAACATATTGACTGTATAAAATAATATCTTTCTGATAATGATCCTTTTTTAAAATATTTTTTTCATATGTAGAAAATATTTTAAAAAAGGATCATTATCAGAAAAATATTATTTTATACCGATGATGTGTTGATGATGTTTTTGTTTGTGGAAAGCCAAATGCTATTAATGATTTGTTTAATGAATTAAATAATATAAAGGGCTTAAAGTGGATTAAAACAGATGAAAATTCAATGAGTGTTCAATTTTTAGATCTTAAGATTACTAGAAATAAGAATAAACTGGATTACTATATGACTCTTAAACCAATCGCAAAGAGAGGATATATTCCATATAAATCAAAAGTGCCAATGTCACATAAAATGGCAGGTTTAAAATTCTTTTATATAGAAATGATAACCTTTGTAAATATGCATAAGATAAAACTAAAAATATAAAAAAATATTGTAATGAGTTGTTAAACATTGAATACAATTATGAGTCTGTTTATTATACAGTTAAAAATTTTACTTCCAAATATAAAAATATTAATAATAATGTTAATTTTTCTGGTAAAAAACTTTGGATATCAATACCATATATTTCAAATCAACAGGCAAGTTTCATTAAGAAAATTTATAAAGGAATATGTGATATTGCATTTTATGTACCACCTACATTAAATAAATTAATAAACAATTCAAAAGATAAAATTTTATTCATAAATAAAAATTGTATCATTTACAAATGGACATGTAGGTGTGACAATGGATATATAGGTGAATTGAGGTGCACATTGGAAAAAAAAGAATAAAAGAGCACTTATTGTTATTTAAAAGGGTTCAAAGTACAAAACAAAATTTTAAAAATAGTGATAATTTCTCAGCTTCTGTTTTTTATGACATTAATAAATCGTATATATGGTTTTGATTTTGATTATAATAACGTAAAAATATTGGTAACTGAAAGAAATAATAATAAAAGAAAAATTAAAGAAGCGATGTTAATATATAAACACAAGAAAAATTTAATTAATAGGCAAGCAGCAAACATTAAGATCACAGAATTATGGGAAAGTTGACATTGAATTATGGGAAAGCTGACATTTTAAAAGTAATAGTTGACAAAGCTACAATGTAGTTGAAAGCACTTTTAAGTTACGATTATACATATAATTTTTATAAACTTTTAATTACTGCATTTTCAAATATTTATTTATAAATTTATGTATATTATTTTGAAGAAATACAGACGTCGATTTGTAATATTATTATATATATATATATATGTTGATACAAAGATTTTCACAGGTTGCATATATAAAAGAGATATTGTAACAATACCTCCCTCAATTAATAATAATAATAATTTTTACCTGATACACTTTCAACTCTAAGCATATGTGCTTACATATATATTTAATCAAAACTATTTTTGATTTAATTACTAATTGATATGAATGTCTTATAAATTTGTTTTCAGTAACTCTAATAGATTCCCAATGCATATTTATGGACATCACTAGGATTCCAAATGCCAATTTTATAAAAAATAAGAATTATGTGAAGCGGATATGTTATCAATAACAGCCACTGTCTTAAGAACATATGAGAGAGGTTTAAACCATCAGCCAGCTCAGACTCAGGTCGGATGGCATCTTGGTTGAGAGTAGACATGAATGAGAGTAAGAATTACAATAATACATAAAATACACACAAAAAACAATAGCACAACAAGATTTCTACATATGGTTTTGTTACTGAATCAGATTTATTAAACGATATTCCAAATGACAGTTATTGTTTTCTAATAACATAAAAATATAATATAATTTAACCCTTGACCCATTAACATAAATATAGTTAAAGGTCTGCCATTTTGATTTGTCACATACCCCCACAACATTCTTTCAAATATTTATTATTTATAAATAAGTCAAATAGAGAAAATTTATAGAAAAAGTTTTCCCTTCCACTACTTTTCTATTTATGTCTTTATTACTACTCAAGGCCACTTCATTGAATTTCCAGCATGACCTCAATCTCTAATAGTGATAATTAGTATCTGTAAGTAAAATCTTAAAAAAAAGTTTTTATTGAATTCTCTTATGCAACTCTATAGAATCAGTTAATAATTTCTTTCTTAGTTTCTTATTATACATAGCAAATCAATACATAAATTTCTGTTATTGAATTCTTTTACACAGGTCTATAGAATCGGTTAATAATTTCTTTCTTAGTTTCTTATTATAAATAGCAAATCAATACATACATTTCTTTTATAACCTGCACATCCCTGGGTAATTCATGGAAGAATATATTTTTTTACTTTTAATAGTTTGAATCATCACAGGTAACTAAATATATGATCCATCACAAAGTTTCCCATTCTTTGATTTATTACACAGTCTTCCATTTGATGAGGATCTACTTCATGGTTCAGATGTTGGTTGTTGTTTTAATCCAGAGAGGCATCTTGTTTATTGTTGAGTATAGCAGCAGCAGTTAGTGAGAATTAGGGGTTTGAGCTTTTACCCCAACATTTCCTTTTCGGTCACCATTAGATAAACTTGTAATCTTGATTTTTGAAATTGAATTAACAATTACATTGTGTTAATGATTCAATCTCTGCAGTGACAAGACAAGGGACATTCTGAGTCCTTTCCTTTTATAGCTCCCTCCATTCATTTTAGAAAGTTTACTCAATCTGTACTTTCTGTTTCTCCAATTGCCATCTAACCACATTTTAGTCGAAGTGTGAAAGCTTTTATCACCTTCTGCTTTTTGTAATAACAAAAGAAAGCAAAAATACATTTCTGCTGGAGATTTCTAGGCTTTTATAATGCAAGTGAAAGAAAACCTTATTTCTATCTCTCCATCAAACTTATTTATACACATGTTTGTAACCCACACACATACATATCATTTTGAAATGACAGATCACCTCCCTTTCCTTCATTCTATCTGTGTATTTATATAACCACCACTGCATAATATAATAATTAAATCTATATATACCATGACTACATATATGTGTAATGACCACCACCTCTTAAAATAGTTGTGACCAGGTTTGAACCCATTCTGTCACAATATCTATCTATCTATCTATCTATCTATCTATCTATCTATCTATCTATCTATCTATCTATCTATCTATCTATCTATCTATCTATCTATCTATCTATCTATCTATCTATCTATCTATCTATCTATCTATCTATCTATCTATCTATCTATCTATCCATCTATCTATCTATCTATATATCTATCTATTTATCTATCCATTCATCCATCCATCCATCTATCTATCTATCTATCTATCCATCCATCTATCTATCTATCTATCTATCTATCTATCTATCTATCTATCTATCTATCTATCTATCTATCTATCTATCTATCTATCTATCTATCTATCTATCTATCTATCTATCTATCTATCTATCTATCTATCTATCTATCTATCTATCTATCTATCTATCTATCTATCTATCTATCTATCTATCTATCTATTTATCTATCTATTGATGTGTTGTAACAAATTAAATAATACAAGAAAAATATTTTTAAAGCACAAAATTATCATTAAGCCTCACAAATTGAGTAAGCTAAAAATTATAACTACATAAATAAATAAAACCAATGTAAATATAGAATGACATCTAGATTATATATATTGTAACTTGCAAACATTTATAATTTATTAATGATGAGGATGACGGCTGTGCAAGACATATTTATTGTACAACCCAGTGGATGCCAATGATCAATCCAGTTGTAGCACTTGACAGACTGTAATATGTGCATGTACAAGGTATGAATACCATTCAGTTTAATATTAGGATATTAAAATAAGTAACACAATGAATAGATGTAACAAAGTAAATGCAATATCCATCAATGATAGATTTTGCATTGACACCAAAATAAAATAGAAAACCAAATAAATTTAGAGATCAAGGACATCATGATAAATTATAACAATAATAATTTTATTATAAAAATATGCATTATGAGAACTATATTCAATACCCTAAATAAAATAAAATAACAAATACAGTAAATTAATAAATATTCACTAATTATTTATTTTCCATAAGAATTTTACAATTTCAGAAATAATATTTTATATATTTTAAATACTTAACCATCCTGCATTCTGACAGATTTTTTGCAGCCACTAGATTTAAGCTTTCAACTTTTATTTTGATATTAAACCATTATTATTTATCAGCATATAATAAATTTGACCCCATTTGATAGATATTTTTGGTTAAAAATTAAATAATTTTTAAAAAAATCACATTTGATTTTCAGAATTATTTTAAAAATTAGCTTTTAATCAAAATATAAAGGTGTCACACCATCAAATTTTATGTGGAGCAGATTCAA
Source organism: Epiperipatus broadwayi (assembly GCA_028023455.1). NCBI lineage: Eukaryota > Metazoa > Onychophora > Udeonychophora > Euonychophora > Peripatidae > Epiperipatus > Epiperipatus broadwayi. The sequence continues at coordinate 1,584,915 of JAQFVV010012445.1, read as the reverse complement.
TTTGCAAAAAAAGTAACATCTTCTTTGTTTGAGATTAGCTTAAAAATCTGAATACATTATTTTTAATATTTACTAAATCTATCAATTTATGCTTTAAAAGGTTATTTTTTTTGTAAATTTTATGATACCACTAAATATTATAACAATCAGCTGGGTGACCTCATCTCTAGACAGCTGTGTTTTCCATGACTGTAATCTTTATAGTAATAATATTCTGAAAAATATACTCTTTTAGATTTAAAATAAAACATTTCTGTTAAAATAAATATGTAATAATATTTATTTTGATTTTTAATAATTATTATATGATACAAATATAACCATAAACTCACCAAAAAAATCAAGATTTTAGACTATTGTAATACTTTCTTGATGATTGTAATATTTTCTGAAAGTATGCTTGCAAAGTTCGAGATCATACAATGTCTACTCATCATTGTGTGGTTTCAATTACTTTCAAATACAAATTATTCAATTTTCATGACATCTTTTGAATTATTTTGGAATTAAAATATTAGAAAATAAATATACGTAAATTTTAAAGCCATACAAAAAAGCTTCACAAGATTTTCAGCAGCTGGTGAAAGGTACAAATTTTACTTTTAGATATCTCAAATGAACTTCAACCATCTCACAATAAGACCCTGTTAAATTGATTTAACTAACATTTCATAACCATTTATTAATACTTATTTTTATATGAGAATTTAAATAATAACATATGTATCACAATATAAATTATACTTTTGTATTGGATATTATATTCATGAAACATAACTGAAATACATCACATTACTGTAAGGGTAGCTTATAATCTAACTTTGTCACTCCCACCACTAAACCCAGCTCAGTTTAATATAACTCCAGTTGATAACCAAATTAACCTATATTGTCACACATAAACTAACTAGGCACACACACACACACACACATATATATATATATATATATATATATATATATATATATATATATATATATATATATATATATATATATATATATATATATTATATGGGCACATATGTAGTTACATTATTTTTTATTATTATTAGTAAACATGAAAAAAATAAAAGTTTGCCAATAAAAACTTCTTTTTTAAGAATTAAAAATTAAAAATTAAAAAATCATCTTAAACTTGCATATATATAAAATCGCACAGATAAATAATTATTAAAATAAAACTTTATTTAAAAAAAAGTATTTTAAAACTAAATTTTCAGAAAAGATTTAGAGATAAAAATATATGTTTAAGTTTGAAAACAAATTAATTAATCTTTTGTAAAATGGAAATAATTATTTAAATTAGTAAGCTAGCCCTTGGGCATTTCAAATGTACAAGCAATGGTCAGACAGGAGAGAAAAAACAATAGAAACAGAATGGCCAATGAAAGAAATACATCGGGGAAATCGAACCTCAATGGAAGGATCTTCATCATCGATGACGTAATGTCAATTGAATCCTTAAAATTAATATAAAAGGAAAAGTTTGGAAATTATTAGTTAGCTATTAAAAGAGGACAGTGGTGTTATGTGTTAGTGCAGAGTTGAAGGAGAAGGGATTGGAAAGACGCACTCTTCAATCCCTTCAGTTTTGCTAAAAAAGAAAGAGAAATGGCATCATTTTCTACATTAAGGACCAGCTAAAGTAAAGACCTCCGGATGAATAAAAAACAACGGCTAACTGGATACAAATATCTTCAGTACGGCATGGAAATTCCTGTTCAGAATTACAAACAACTACAAATTATGGACCTTTTAAAATCATAAGAACTTTATATTAATTTGAAAACATAGAACTCTAAATTCTAAACCTTTTAGTAAATAATACAAATAGAATCCTATCTGACCAATGTAAATTAATATTAATAATGTCATTTGATGTATTTTTTTTTATTTAAAATCATTTCCATTTATTTTTTTGTTCTTTTAAGTTTTTATTATGATTTTTGTTTTTCGTTAGACTAAATTACATAAATGTTAAACTTTAGTCGGGCATGAATGGCTATATAGATTTGTAAAGTTATATTAGGGGAGGATAATTTTAGGTTATTTGTTTTGTGGTTGAATTGGGTCAATGAGTTGGATATATTGATGTAGTTAGTGGATGTAATTCGAGATTCGCTACGGGCAGAATCGCTTTATATGCCGCACACTTCCATTTTGCCTATGGAAGGGATTATAAGACGTAGAACGCTTTTCCTTTCTATGGAGTTTTTTTTATTGCTCTTCCTGTCAGATAGATGTAGTATTCCTATCTGACGAGAGGCAGTTTCTTCTCTTAACCTTTTGTGCTGCAGTATTTCGTATTACATTGAATGCTTCAATATATCAGATGAATTGACATTTGTTTGACTGCGAACTTTTGGCCTAAGGTTAAATAAGGATAGAATATTTTCTTTTAAATGCAAATCTATGTAGTCTATTCATACTCGACACTTTAAATAAAAATGCATTAAATTTAAGTTGGGTATGGAAGTTGCATGGATTCGTTATCGGTTAATTATGTTTTTGGTTTTCATATTTGATCAAAATATATAGACATTCGATAAATAATGATACCTCATGGTGAGTATCTAAAATGTATTTATTCAGATGTCTTTTAAGTTATTGGTGTAACTGTGGTATCTTATGATGAATACCAGTGGGTTTCTTATACTCCCTGTGCAATTGACAGTATCAATGATTTTATATTTTGATCGTTTATGTTTACTTTGAAATGTTTTTGACCGTGTAATCTATGTAACCGATCTATACTCAACCTTTATAAAACAAACTTTTATAAATCCATCTGTGTGAACTTATAATAGTATAAAACTTAAATTGTAAATTAAAATTTAAAAATAAAAGTTAAAAATAATGTGAAATGTTAAAGTAAACATGCTAAAATAATAATGTTAAAGTTTGTTTATATATGTGTGTAAATAAATGTTTGTGTGTATAATTACTGGCAGTGGCTTATTTTATTCTTTTTTATATATTCTTAGATAAGAATTTATTATAAATATAAATCTCTGCTATTCCTCTGAGCTAGTGACAATGGACTAATGACCGGATATCAAAAGATATAAAAAAAAATTTTTTTTTGATTTACGTATCTGCCTACTTTATAAATTTTTTTAGGTTCAAAGGTCTAGACGGCACCCTCATAGTGCAGATTATGTTAAGTCACTTACTCTGGATCGTTACAACTGGTGTCCAATGTGGGACACGAACCCACGACCCTGAGATTAAGAGTCTCATGCTTTACTGACTGAGCTACCCAACTTGGGCTGATCTTTGATAAACGACTGAGTGCCCTGAGAATTTTAAAGATAAATCATGCCTGTAATATTTTTTCTAAAATATAAATACATTTTTTGTATTAACAAAAAGTTATACTTTCAATTGTGTTTTAAAGGTACTGCCAGTAAGAAAAATTGTGCATATGTAGAAATAAATGCGAGGAATAAAACGTTAATATTAAAATCTAAATAATAAAATGTAATAATAAATATAAATCATATATATATATATATATATTAAAAAAGTCTTGTTTAAAATGTAATCATTTAACTTGCCTAAATAATACTTAAAAGTAGAAGAAAAGAAACTTGGAAAAAAGGGGGCAGAAATTTAGCTGGTAATAGGGAATCAACAGTCAACATTTTTTTAAATCATTATATTTGTGTGTAATTACTGTTTTGTCTTTTAAAAAAAAGTTTTGTCCTTTTGAAATTTTCATATATAATCAATTTGTGTAACATAATTACTAACACTAAGTAAATTCTTTTTTTTTAAATTTTTTTTATTTTTTGAGGAATTTTACTGATATGTAATGGTATATAAATATGCCGTTACATAAATTTAAAATTAAATCTTAAAGTTCGCAAATAAAAATAAAATCTATTAAAAAACTAAAAGCTAAAATGTTTGTTAAATGTATAACATATATATATATATATATATTCGCACAGATGCCAAACTTTAAAATTTTTTTTTATAAATAAAAAAAAAAGCTATTTGAACGTACTTTTGTATAAAAAAATACAAGACTTAAATATAAAAATATTTTAATAAAGAAATAACATAAGTAAAAATAAAAACAGGTATTAATTAATTCCTGTAATCTGTAAATGGAAATGATTGTTTATTAATTATCCAAAAGCTGTGTAATTAAAAAGTCAGATGAAAAATAGATAAGAGAATAAAGAGATTTTAGCTTGACCAATGGAAGCAAATAAAGGCCTGGACCATAACGAAAAAATGGAACAGTGACATTTTTGTTCATGGAATCCATAGAAGGACTATAAAAAGAAAAATATTGAGTTCCAGGGAGTTTCCAACTTGATTTGGTGAGATGAATGACAAGACGCACTTGTCGTTCTCTCTCACTTATTTTAAAAATGAAAAGACTGTGATACCAGAATAGAACCAGCTAATGCTACCTCCAAAATATCAGACCAGTCTTCCAGCAAAGTTTCTGTGGGAATTGCCAACAGAAAAGTCTCCGTGGGAATTGCCAACAGGAACCTGGACTCTTCTACCGTAAGCAATAGAACTGGACAATTGTTAAAATCATAAAATTAATTAAGAACTTTAAAGATTTGATAAGTTAATTTAAATTTTAAAAAAAGAACTTTTCTCTGACTTATGTGTCAACTCAATTAATAATGTTTAATTTTGTATGTCTTATATTTGATAAAAATCATTTCCATTTATTATTTTATTTGTATTAATATTTATTGTTTAAATTTTAAATGAGGAAATTTAAGTTGGGTATAGATATTGCATAGATTCATTAGCAGTTAATTATGTTGCTGTTTCATAATCAATTGGAATATATAAGTCATCAATGTCACTGCGGCATCTTACGATGAATGCTATTGGGTTTTTTTGTATTCCCTATGCAATTGACGTTATCGATGATTTTGTATTTTGATCGGTTGTGTTTATTTTGAAATGTTTTTGACCATAGAATCTGTGCAGCTGATCTGTACTCAACATTATAAAACAAATTGTATAAAATTCATCTGTGCGAACGTTTCTAAAGGTTAAATTTAAGTCGGGCATGAATGGCTGTATAGATTTGTAAAGTTATATATATAGTTTAAGGGAGGGCAATCTTAGGTTATTTGTTTCGCAGTTAGATTGGGTCAATGGATTAGATGTATTGATGTAATTAGTAAAGGTTGCAGGAGATCCGCTATGGACAGGATTGCATATATATGCCACACATCTTCTTTTTGCCTATGGATGGGATTGTAAGTCGGAAAAAAGGACTGCAGTCCATTCCTATGGAGTTTTTTGTTTATTGTTCTGCTCGCCAATGTGATTGAGAGACAATGTCTTCTCTAACTCTACTTACTGTTCAGATGAACATTCCTGACAGTATAGTATTTTGTGTTGTTGTATTCATGCTGCATTGAATACATTGATATATCCGATGGATTGATGTTGGTTTCACTGCGAACTTTTTGACCTAAGGTTAAATAAGGGATAGAACAGTTTTCTTTTCAAATACAATCTATATAGTCTATTCATACTCGACAATCTAAATAAATAATAAACTCATTATTGCAATCTATTTAAAATGAAAGGTTAATATAAAAATATAAAATGTTAAATGTATTCCTCAAAAGTTATTTATATGTGCATTAATAAATGTTTGTTTGTTAATTACTGGCAGTGGCTTTTATTTTTTTATATATATTTAAGATGCAATTAAACAAGTTATTTATTATCTCTGCATCTCCATGAGCTAGTGACAATGGGCTAATGATCTGAATATTTAAATAAAGTGGAATCTTAACAGTGTGTATCTGCCTACTTTATAAATTTTTCTAGGCTCAAATGCCTAGATGGCGCCTGTGTAGTGCAGATTGTGGTTAGATTCTTTCTCCACTTTCTATTCGATCATTGGGCAACAGTTTACTGTACCAGACCATTCTCCCTGCAGATTTCCTAATTCTAATCTTGCACTGAGCATGAAGTGAACAAGATTTAACAGGAAAAGAAATGGATACCAATTTAGCTGATTGTCTGTACTCATGTATATTGGTACATCCAGCTAAACTGATAGAAAGAGTGGATTGACAGGACTCTTCCAGTTAAAAACACCCTTTAGTGGATATCTTATTTGAATGCCCAAATATTTAGAACAATGGCAAGTACACACCTTTGAAAAATCTATTTACAAAATAGACCTTTGTGTGCCACTTCTAGAAAAGAATAAAAATGAATTTTTCCCCTCCCAGAAGGATGTCCAATACCATATGTCCAGCGAAGCATGAGAATAAGATTCAACACCCTGGTAGAGCGATATCCCTTTGTGGATACTCAGTCACTCTACATCTAGGGTCTTCAAATGGGTAAGTTAAATGATTATTACAGGTACATGGTTGATAAGGAAAAAATACATTTTTATCAAAATAAATAATAATACGAAACCGAAACAAGTTTAATGTTATGATTAAATATTTATTTATTCCCAAATACCCACCACTGTTTCATACTAATGATGATATAATAAAAAGAATACTAAGTAATTAATGATTACAAACCCATATATATACTTGATGCTTTTAGATAGATAAATATATAAATACAATTTAAATGATTACAAAAATAGATAAACCCCTAAAGCTATTTACAATAAGATATTTCATAAAGAATGGAAGTGGTCTGAGTTCCTTTTACCCAGTAGAAATAAATTTTACTTTGTGTGATTTGATAAAAAAATATGAGATTTTCGGTCATACAGGCATACGCTTTTACTGATGACGTTAAAACCTTTTTTTTATATAGACAAATTCCTATACATGTATATATGTGCAGCACAATTATACACTTATTACTATTTTAGATATAAAGTTATTAGAGGACTTGCTTACAGGAAATATATAATAGATCAATCCCTTCTTTCATGCATCATGAGGTGGACCAGTGACAAAAAAAATAACTTAAAAAGGATATACGGTAAAATACATTTTTTAGATATTCAACATGAGATATCATATTTACCGAATATTATAAGCGTATGTACGCATATATACACATGTATATTTATATATGATGAATTTTAGGAGTAACAACAAGAGGAAAATGAATAACATTAAAAAAAAACTCCATTGAAAGGAACAGCGATCTACGTCTTATAATCACTTCCGTAGGCAAAACGGAAGTGTGCGGCGTATAAAGCCATTCTGCCCGTAGCGAATCTCGAATTACATCTACTAACTACATCAATATATCCAACTCATTGACCCAATTCAACCATGAAACAAATAACCTAAGATTAACCTCCCCTAATATAACTTTACAAATCTATATAGCCATTCATGCCTGACTAAAGTTTAACATTTATGTAATTTAGTCTAACGAAAAACAAAAATCATAATTAAAACTTAAAAGAACAAAAAAATAAATGGAAATAATTTTAAATAAAAAAATACATCAAATGACATTATTAATATTAATTTACGTTGGTCAGATAGGATTCTATTTGTATTATTTACTAAAAGGTTTAGAATTTAGAGTTCTATGTTTTCAAATGAATATAAAGTTCTTACGATTTTAAAAGGTCCATAATTTGTAGTTGTTTGTAATTCTGAACGGGAATTCCCACACCATACTGAAGATATTTGTATCCAGTTAGCCATTGTTTTTTATTCATCCAGAAGTCTTTACTTTAGCTGGTCCTTAATGTAGAAAATGATGTCATTTCTCTTTCTTTTTTAACAAAACTGAAGGGATTGAAGAGTGCGTCTTTTCAATCCCTTCTCCTTCAACTCCACACTAATACATAACACCACTGTCCTCTTTTAATAGCTAACTAATAATTTCCAAACTTTTTCTTTTATATTAATTTTAAGGATTCAATTGACATTACATCATCGATGATGATGATCCTTCTGTTGAGGTCCAATTTCCCCGATGGATTTCTTTCATTGGCCATTCTGTTCCTATTGTTTTTCCTCTCCTATCTGACTGTTGCTTATACATTTGAAATGCCCAAGGGCTAGCTTACTAATTAAAATAATCATTTCCATTTTACAAAAGATTAATTAATTTGTTTTCAAACTTAAACATATATTTTTATCTTTAAATCTTTTCTGAAAATTTAGTTTTAAAATACTTTTTCTTTAATAAAGTTTTATTTCAATAATTATTTATCTGTGTGATTTTATATATATGCGAGTTTAAGATGATTTTTTAATTTTTAATTCTTAAAAAAGAAGTTTTTATTGGCGAACTTTTATTTTTTTCATGTTTACTAATAATACCTGTTACAATATATATATACAACAAATGTGTATATTGTTAACTATATTAAAATGAATTAAAATCAAACAGATTTGAGTGTCTTCTAATAAGATGAAAAAGCCCAATTAAAAAAAATAGTAATCATAATAATACCTATGTATATTAATTAATATATATGTTTTACTTTATTTTGATCAGACTTTGACTGAGTAAGCATGATAATGACCTAATGTCAAACCAATTATTAGATTTTCAAATACAGAAAATTAAAACCAAATTTCTACTAAATGATTTTCTTTTGATTATCATTAAAATAATGCACACAACAA